>JANBXA010000740.1:51335000-51367500 GCA_030556225.1 Cricetiscus sungorus
TCTCTGATCTAGTAGGCATGAGGGCTTCCATCAGAAAATGGGAGGAGGAATCTGGAAGGATGAAACAGCCCATCCTGTGCAGAAAGGATTTATGTTAAGGTAAAGCATGGGAGAGCAAACAGACAACGTTTCTGACAACAGTAAGACATTCTAAGCTCACTCTTGCTTGAAAGTAGACAATTCCCTAAGGCTGGGCATTGCATTTCCTGCCCTTGAAATGTGTTTGTAACTCTTTAAAATTCACAGGTTGAAACTTGATGACCATTAAAATGATCTTCAGGAGTGAAGCCTTTGGAATAGGAGACCATGTAGTTCTCATGAATGGTAGTAGTGTCCTTCATAAGGATGCCAGAAAGCTGCCTGTACCTTCCTCCATGGGAATACACAGCAAGATGCTGTCTGTGAGCTAGGAAGAGAGCCCTTACCAGATGCTGAATTTCCATGGAGTGGGGGAAGTAGGTTTCTGTTGTTTGTCAGCTGCTCAGTCTTTAGAGCTTTGATGGCCTGGATGCACCACAGCTATCACCTTCTTGATAGATCTGTGAGACCCACACAAGACAATGGCCATAAAAATCAACCTTGATTACAGAGCAACTTACAATTAAGCTTTCACCACCCCCCCAGGAGCTGGTTTCCTATCAATAAGCATCATGAATTGATAGCTGTTTATTTTTTGTCATCTGTGTCTTTTCATATCTCCAGAGATCATGTCTCCACTTCTGTCAGCTTGAGGTGGGAATGGGGCACATGGGCTGAGGCTGACTAAGGCAGAGCTAGTTAATAAGGCTCTTTTGCCTGCCACAGATGCTAGTTCGTAATCCAATGCTATGTGCCCCTAGGTAGTACTCCATGGAAACACGTCTTCCTTGTTGACCCATAAACAGCCTGCTCTCAATGGTGTATTAGAGACTTACAGAAGCCCAGGGATTTTTGGCTTGAATTCCTGATGTTTCTATCTAATTTCATGGTACAGTTCTCCCAGGGACAGTGTGCTACTGAGGTTTTTCTTGTTGTGACAAAACATTCTGACCAAAAGCAGTTTAGGGGAGGACAGGGATTATACCTTTTACAAGATTACACTTCTTAGGTCCCCTTCATCACTGAGGGAAGTTGGGGCAGGAAGTTGCTGCCGGTGGCTCATTCCCAGGCTCAGGTTCAGCCAGCTTTCTTATTTAGCCCAGGACTACTTGCCCAGGGAAGGCACCACCCACAATGGTCTGGGCACTCCCACATCAATCATTATTCAAGGCATTCTTTCAATGACATGGACACTGGGCAATACTTCAATTGAGGTTCCCTCTTCCCATGTAACTCCCGCTTGTATCAGTTTGACAATACAAACTAACCAGGACACAAACAGAATGGTGGGTTTTGTTGTTGTTTTTGTTTCATTTGTTACATAGATATCACTATGTAACCTTGGCATCAGACTCATGTAGACCATGCTGATCATGGAACTCCATCTGCCTTTAACTCCCATGTTCTGGGCAAAAAAAATGTGTGTGCCATTGTGTCTGGAAAAATTATATATATATATATATATATATATATATATATATATATATATATGTGTGTGTGTGTGTGTGTGTGTGTGTGTGTGTGTACATATATGGAATTTAAATTGGATTCGATAAAATCAGAAAAAAGTACAGAAGCAATTAGTAATAAAAAATGTAGGGAAACTAACAAAGCAGTCCAACATGGAGAAGGACAAAGCATATGGAACTACTTTTCAACAACATTTGGTGTGTAAGTACTCAACTCTCCTCCTCTTTCTACTTTGAGACAAGATTTCTCTATTTAACAGTCCTGACTATTCTGGAACTCACTTTAAACCAGGCTGGCCTAGAACTCAGATATCTGCCTGCCTCTGCCTCCCATGTTGGGATTAAAGATGTACACCACCACTTCCCAGATATAAATACTCAATTCTTAATCCAATTTAATCCAGGCTCCAAATCCACATGATCCTTCACAGCCTAAAGTGTTTTGTTTTCTGTTTTTGTGGAAGATGATCTCTGAGACTTCTGGCCATAATGTTTCCTCAGAGGCCTGGTTTGGAGACTTGAGGTCAAGATCAGAGTGTGGAACTAGCAGTAAACATCAACAATATCCTCCAATAAACAGCAGGCACATGGGTCCACCATCAGGGCATCCTACCCTCCAATAAACAGGATGTAGATGACTCTACCATCAGGACATCCTACCCTCCAATAAACAGGCAGCAGATGAGTCTACCATCAGGGAATTCTGTCCTCCAATAAAAAGGCAGTAGATGAGTTCACCATCAGGGAATCCTACCTTTCAATAAATAGGCAGACACCAGTCCACCAACAGGGTATCCTGAGTCATCAAAGACCCTAAATGTCTGACCTTGAGCCTGATAGGCAGGGTAGTTGAAATTTGTATATCACTAATAAATCAAACACAAACAACAAGGTCCCATGCTCAAACTTTGACTAAATTTCCTGTATCTGATCTCATGAACTCATTTTAGCTGATATTTAATGAGTACCCTGATGGGGGATATCCTTCTGTATATATGTTTCTCTCATTGGTTGAGGAATAAAACACAGTTTGGCCAATAGCCAATATAGGTAGGAAGATAAGTGGGACTAGGAGATAAGAAAAATTCTGGGAAAGGTAGACAGAGGGAAACCACGGAGAGATGCCATATTGCAGGGGAAAGTCCAGACCCTTCTCTGATAAGCCAAGACCACATGGAATTACACAGATTTATAGAAGTGGGTTAATAATTAAGACAGAGCTAGCCAATAAGAAGCCATCATCCAACAGTTATAATAATTAATATAGCATCTTTGTGTGTTTATTTGGGGGCTAAAAAGTAGTAACAAGACCTGGTAGAAAAGAAAACTTTCACCAATAGTACCTAGGATGTACTAATGTAAGTCTGGACTTAAGTTGATTTGTTCTAGCTGAGAAAAGGTCTTGGTTTGGCTGGGTTTCCACATTCAAGGGAAGTGCAAAAAGGTCATAGTTATTAATGGTTCTCAGTTATCACTAGTCTAGGTACTAGACTTGGAGACTAAGGAAACAGGAGACAAGGCTTGTGAAGTCCAGCTCACAGGGCTGCAAGATGCCAGGGCTGCAACAGGACCCAGTGTGGGGTTATCATGTCGATAGAGGATTTGAATGTAAGAAAAAACATTGGACAGATCTGTCACATGTGTGGACCATCTCTGAAGAATTTTAAGACAAAGCATTAGGCAGAAATATTATAGTCCCTACAAAGAATAGCCTTGGAACAGGTCTCCAAGTAAAATCAACACCACCTTCAGTCAAGGGCTGGGTCTCTTACCCTCTCACCTTTCTCCTTCCGAGATGTCATTCTTTTCCAAGGTTCAGTTCAAAGCCATCCTCAGCACTTGATTTCCTAATGACTTTTGCCCAGCCTTACTCCTTCACCCTGAAGACCATCCGTCTTGAATTCTTCTGTTGCCATGTCAGAATTGAAGCTCAGAACAGGGCCATTGCCAAAATGGATAGGTGCTAACTGTAACACTCACCAAGAGACTGTACCAAAGACCTCTCCCAAAGTCACTCCACACCCTGTGAAGTCCTTCCTCACTCCTCACTGCCACCCACAACAAAGCATGGGGCTCTGAGATGCTAGTTGGCCCCAGACTTGAGGTTAATAGAAGCTATTTTACTGGGAGACTCACAAGTCCCTCTGGGTAAAAGATGACCCAGACTGAGCTGTTTGAGGTAGCAGAGTAATAGGAACATTGCTCTTTTATTTGAGATGTTTCTGGGTTGACCCACTAAATAACATAGTTTGCTTACTGACTTCCGGAACACCAGTTAAAAAAAATTTAGAAACAGAGAAAAAGCAAAGTTTCACTTGAGACTATTACTTATGGCTGAAACTTGCTTTTTCTCAAGATTCACTCCTAACTTTGTATCTGCCCTCAGAGTGATTCTGTGTCTACCAGACATTGTCATCTGCAAAGTAATTTACTCAGGGTTTCTTGGCTGTGTCCAAAAAATCTTCTGTATTTCGTGGCTGCCTCCCATCCCCCTCTCAAAACTCAGAGCCTTTGTTGACGTTGACAGCTCATCCCTGGGCCATCATTCATTCTACCCATGGCAAACTTTGGAGAAAATAAAAAACCCTGCTCCTCTAATCTCATTAGAAGGGCTGCAAATTGAATTTAGCCCCTCTCAGTGTCCCCTCAGCTGGCTGTCATTAGGAGCAGAGGCTGGGCCTTGGCTGAGACCCAAAGACCAGCTAACTGAATTTGAGATGCTGTGGTCTTGACAGGCCAAGGCAGGTAATTGAAGAGCCGTGGGGCTCCTGGTAACATTTCAGGCCAGAATTACACTGGGGATCTAAAACCCCCATCTGTACTGGTGTCGAGGGCACTAAAAAGTCACCCACTGGGCTCCAGGATCAAATTATTGATAAAGAGATCATTCCCAGTGGAAGGCAGGGGAGGCGATGGCAGGCTGCACTTGGTTATGATGCAAAGTGGGTGTCAGAGAGAAAAGGGACACCAGCCAGTGAAAGTCAGCAAAGCCACCTAAGTCAGAAATAATCTGCAGGGAGTGTGTTACTTCCCTGGAGGCTGCTTAGGGAGCCTCCAAGACCGGCCCACATGGTGTGAGGAAAAGACAGGGGTTCAATCTGAAGACATCATTTATATATTTGTATACTCCCTGAATCTTTAGTTTCCTAGTTGTCATCATCATCATCTTTTTTTTTTTACCCCAGCCTCAACAAATCCCAAGCACAAATGGAGTCTAATATTTGCAAGGGAAAGTTTCCAGTTATCAAAATCCAAGGATGCCCAAGTTCCTTAGATAAAACTGTAACATGTTTGCCTATGGCCTGCATCCATCTTCCAGGATACCATAAATCCTCTCTAGGGTACTTACGATATCTGCTATAGTAAAAACACCATATATATATATAGATGCTTGTGACACTATATTGTTTGAAGAATAATGACAAGAAAAGAGCATGATCAGGGCAGATTCGGCTCTTCCTTTGTGACTAATTTTGAGCTGTGGTCAGTTGAATGTGTGGCCTACAGATGCAGGGGACAGCAATTTATCAGATGTTCCCATAGAGGGAGCGTGGGTTAGATCTCTGAGGTTTCTAGTCCTAGCTCTATTCTAATAATAAAGCCGAGGACTCACTGAAGTCTTTCTATGTTAAATCCTGTTTTAAAGAAGAGAAGATGGGCAATTATTACCTATTGTAAGGGGCACAAAGTCTGTGCTGCACAGACATGGAACATGAAACTGTTTTTATTGCTGAAATTTGCAATTAATAGGTGAGGAGACTAAGACTCACATGGGTTAGTCAGTCTCTTGCCCAATGCCATGGAGACAGAAATAATTTGGGCTGGGATTTAAATCTGGGAATTCTTCCTGGTTCCAACATTCCTCGTGCCTGTGTGGCTTAGGAGAGGACAGTTTCTCCTTTAAAATATTACATTAGCAAGATTTGTCACTCAGAAACAATGTGGTTGGAAAGGAAAATTTACCCGTATTTCTGAGTCTCTCTCCTCTGGAAAAATGGCAATAGGTATCCTTAACTTGTGATGGTTCTGATAATCCCATCATAAGTTAAAATATGTTTAAAAAAATATGTTTACATTATTATTTCTAATCTACCATACCTTAAACATGCTTAAACAGTCTGTCACCCTGAAGCAATGCAAAGTCAGCTATCACAACACTAATTTTATAATAAGCTATTGAACAACTCATGTAACTTATTGAATACTTTACTGAAAAGAAAAGACAGATGGTCGCATGGATGTGATTTTGTTTTACCATAAAATTGAAAAATCTGGGCTAAAGGGATGACTCAGAAGTAAGATCAACACTGCCCTTACAGAGGACCAAAGTTCAGTTCCCAGTACGCTGTCAGGTGGCTCCCATTGCTTGTAATCACAGATTCAAGGGGATCAGACCCTCTCTGCCAGGATTGCCCTCATGGGTGTACTGTGAAGACTAAAGGAGAAAGTGTACATTCAAAGGCTGCTACACTGTGCATAGCATATAGCAGCAGTGTGAATTCAATCCACTTGCAGACTGGATGCTCTAAATCTGAAGCTGAGGGTGAGGCTGTGGCGCTTCAGACTTACGCTCACATTCTCATTCGTGGAACCTGTTCAGAGATACAGTTTCTGCTGAAGAAGAAAGAATTGTAGGTTTCCCTCTCATGTTTCTGTTTATTGACTGTTCTCATTGTTGCTAGTGTTGTTTCCTAGCTTAAATTCTCTACAGAGTAAGACTGACATAGCTGAATACCTTCCATTGCCATTATTAGGAAGTTTTCACTACTTGCAAAGATTATTTTACTGAATTTAGTAAATTATTGAATTTCTGCTCTGATGCACCTTTTTGGTGTGTAGATGTGGTTTCTATTTTTTAAAGATGGTAAAAGTGCATTTACTATAGGTTTTTACATGTCATCATGACTTTAGCACTAAATATAGCTTGAAATTTATTTTTGTGTCACAGACTGTTGAAACATGCAATCTGCTACTTTTCACACAGATTATTCAGAAAACTACAGGTCTTCCTAGCTGTCACTCTGTATCCCAATTGAGTTGAGGTATCAGATTCAATGAGCCTGAGTTTCTATAACCTGTGTGCCTGGTTCTGGGTTGACAGACCTGTCCAAACCATGTTGTTGAGGGCCGTGGGACTGTACAGCAGTGACAACTATTATTTAACAAGTCAACCCACTAGACATTGTTGGGGAGTCCTACTGGCAAAACTGACTCAACAGATTTTTTTGGGAGCCCCACTTGGCAGAGTCATGGAGTTCTTGACTGGATGACTAGTTGTTCTGTAACTTTTTCAGGTGCCACTGCTATACCTCCCTAATAAGAACAGCTATGAGGTTACAGCCCTTTGGTGGTGTGTTTTATACTGCTGGGCACACATATAACTGTGCATGGTCAGGAAGATGACCATAGAATGACCAAGAAGATGGACATAAGATTCTTAGTCACAAAGGCAGCTACTTTAGACTTTAGAACAGATTCAAAGCAGGTTGGTTGCCCCTGAAGACAATATCTGGGCACCCCTAGAGACAAATACACGAGGTTATTTTCATAGGTGTTGTTTTGCTTGTTCAAGGCGGGAATTGTGAAACAACTGTAGTCTGCACTTAGTCCCCAACCTTAAGATTCAGCCAACTGCTTACTTACTATGTGCATGACCACTTATTTACTGGCTGGTCATTGTGACATTCCTAGCCTGAGAGAAACTATGTGACTTATCTTGGATTTTGAGTGTGGGTCAGGCCCTGAAAAATAACATATTATTATCCAGAGTTCAGCTGTGAGACATCAGAGACACAGAAGGCAGTGAGCAGAAGGCAATGAAGTAGAGAGGCAGAGAGTGAAGGGCAGAGGCATCAGGGTGACCCCAATCAGTCTGTTACTTTCTCTGAGCCATCTTAGTACCTGTGGTACTTGATAGATACTTCAGATTCTCTGGTATTTCTCCATTTAAGAAGCCACAGCTTCCCTCCTTCTCCTTAGATCTGAGCTGGCTCATGATTGCTTTGACCAATACAGTCCAGACAAAGTCAGCATGTGTCAGACCAGGACAGTGAAGAGGTTCCTCCAGCTTTGCTGAGGCCATTTCAGGTTTAATTAGAATTTGATCTCCTTGGAGGAGAATACCATGGAAATGACCCTACTATACTCTAGGAACCCACTGTTAGGGTATCACAGCTAATTTATCTTAGCTCTGTTAAACTGCCTGCTCATGCAAAACTCCCTCCAGCTAACTACTTACCTTGGCTTCTGTTAAACTGCTTGCTTCTTCTGTAAAGCCCCTCTGTGGCTACTGAGAGAGATGCCAGGGTGTGGGGTTTTGTTTTTGTTGTTGTTGTTTTGGTTTTCTTTTTCTTTTTTTTTTGCCTTCAAAACCCCAGAGCTCTGAACACAAGGGGCTATACTGAGGTCTTGAGCACCTAAGTGTTGTCCTAACTAATAAAGACTTTCAATTGGCTATGAACTGTGTCAAGGTGGTTATCTCTGCTGGGCAACTCTTAACAACTGTGTATTTCTTTGTGCTGTTCCTTGTCTTCAAGGGGGGATGAACTTTTGCTTTGGTCTTGTGAAGCCTTAAAATCCCACAGAAAATGTTAGAATACCCAAGGCCACCTTACCATATTGAAGTACAAGCTAGAGACATTTGAAGAGGCTGTGTGTTTGGAGAGAGGTAGCTTCCAGCTATGCTAGTCTTAGAAATCATGACTGGGTCTCCAGACCTTATAGAGCACAGAAAATTTGTGTTCTAGTACCTAACCCACAGAATCATACAAGGCAGAATAGCAACAAGGTGTTGGTTTTAGATACTGAGAGTGATTATATAGCAATAGTTAGTTGGAACAGGACTGCGAGCTGGAAGAATTAATTGTCCTGATATCCATGTGCTGTTTAGAGCATCACATGGCCCAGTCAGTAGTCAGTAAGAGTGAGTCTCTGCACATTTAATACCCAGTTGTCTCAAACACTCATCCAGCTGGCAGAGAGTCTCAGCAGTGAATGTATTAAAGTTATATGATTTTATGGAAACCAAAGGTAAACTAGTTTTATACTTACCACCAACAAATGTATTTCCTCAATGATTCAGAGCTCCACTGTTGTTGTATGTTTTCTCTCTAATCCTGGTAGGACACCTGCAGCTCTCTGGACTGGCCGAGATGGGTCAGGCCCAGGGATCATGTTCCATCATGGCTGATGAAAATTCAGCTGCTATTGATTGGCCAAGCACTGATGCCCTTCCAGGGTCAGGAGAGAAACCCCAATCATTGTTGAATAAATACAGTATTCTGTTCACTACATCAATTAGGCTGACCCCAGGGGCTCCAATACCCCCTGACTCCCCCATTTACAATGACAGCTGCCATGCTAATGAATGCACATTGACATGATAATTAAGCCATTACACAGAATGGGACTGCCCTGGTAGCTGTGGCTTCCTGGGGCCAGCTAGAACTGGTAGAGGCAAAGCAGATTATTCTGGGGCTACAAAGTAATGTGGCCTGCAATGCCTTGGTTGATTCCTGACTCACTCCCATAGGTGGACAGGCTGCCTCTGGGGGTGGGGCGGTGGGGGGTGGAGGGATAAGGTGGGTATCGCGAGGATGCTGCCAGTACTTGCTTTATGGAAAGACGTCCCTAATGGGATAGATCCTGAAAGGAATTCCCTCTCCCTTTGTGGAGGGGGGCGTGGCACCTGTCAACTCCGTCTGGGTGGTAGAGGAAGTTTGGGAGAACCGAGGCATTGTTTACATGGCACCAGTGGGAAAAGCCAGGAGACAATCTCCTCAGTATCTTTGGGGGTGTCGACTCCCTCTGTGAGCAATCACACATTTAAGGAATCCATGCTTTAGTTCACTGTGATTGACTGAATGTAGTCTGCTTGACCAGAGCACCAACTGCAGAGTAAGGTGACCAGGAGTGCATCTCTACTCAACAACCTTCAGCTATGGATCGAGGGTAATCAGATGGCTTTTTCCTGCCTTCATTTCCTCAATTGTAAAATGGTACACTGCCTTACCTACTGTGCTGGGATAGGTATGATCTAGGGCAGCATTTTACAAAGACAATAGAACCACCTGCCATGGTAGAGAGCTCCATGAGCAGAGGAATCAGTGTGCTTGGTACAGAACTTCTAGACATGCTTTCAGGCAACATCCATATCATGCTTGATGACTGACTGCCTGGAAGAGAGGCTGCTGCATGCAGAGTGAGATCAGTATAAACAAAGTAATAAAGAGGGGCAGAAAACAGCTCTTCCATGTCACCTTGGGATACGTGACTTATCACACATTTATCTCCCTACCAAGCCAGCCATCTTGTGTGTATTAGAGGAATACAGCACGGAAACAAATACAGATCAAATCAATGTCTGGTTCTCAAAAATACCTTGTCAGCAAATGAGTAGACTAGTTGAAAGCCATTGTGCTATTCTGTGCAGGGGCGTGTGCAGCTTGCTTCATATGCCTTGTTCCACACTGTGTGTGTGCTGCCTCTCCTCCCTAGGTTAATCCAAGTCAGGCTGAGCTGCAATGTGTAGGGTACAAAGGGACCCCGGGTGTGCAGTTTCACAAGATACCTACAGAGCAGCTGATAATCCGGAAAGTGTATATTCATCTGCACATGCCCAAGCCTGCCAGCCACAAGGCTTCACCAGTGGGCAGGCCAAGTTACCCCAACACTGTATTCAAACCTCAAGTCACCTCTGTTCATCAGGGAAAGTGCCATGATTGATTGGACATATCCATCACAGACAGAGGGATGAAGACAAGTGACTCTTCATGCCAGATATTTGTTCTCCAAGATACAGGGAAGGTCTAAGATACATCCCAGAGATGAACTTCTCTGTCTCTTCTTTGCTGTGCTTTTTAACCATAAAACATAACTAACCCACCCATCTGCACCTCGTACTGTGTACATTGCAGTTCCCTCCATGAGCTGAAGATTGCTTCTTTCTTCTCCCAATCACCCATGTTCCCCAAACTTGAAATTCATTTGTTTTAAAGAATGACATGTGATTTGTCAAAGTAGCAATAAATAAATAAATAAATAAATACATACATACATACATAAATAAATAAAGTCAAACTTGTTAATTAATTCAACAAACTGTTACCCAATATCAATTATGTCACAGGCTTTTGGAATCAAGAATGGTGTGTTTCTACTTCTTGAGAGGTATATCTGGTGTTGATGTGTGCTGTGGTGGGGACAGAGGCAAAACATTTGTAGAGACTTTTTTGCATCTCTTGGCCAGAAGGTACAACAGCTAAGGATATTTAATTTGGTGGGTTTAAAGGCTTTCTAGAAGGAACCTGAGAATGACTTTGTTATTGCTATGACCACTGGTACTCTGGGAGTTCAAGTCAGAGGTTTAAAACTGAGTTCTTGGGGCCTCCACTCCCTATCAGCCTGGGAGTATCCACATAGATAAGATGAGAGGTGTTGTTGGTTTCTTTTCACTCTTTGCTCTTATGGAGCCTGCCACCCAATTTCCAAATAAACACATGGAGACTAATTCTTTCTTATGAATGCCTGGCCTTAGCTTGGCTTATTTCTAGCCAGCTTTTCTTAAATTATCCTATGTGCCTTTTGCCTCTGGGCTGTTACCTTTTTCTATTTCTGCATATCTTTTCTTTCCTTCTTACTCAATGTCTGACTATGTGGCTGTATGGCTGACCCCTTGTATCCTGCTCTCCTTCTTCTTTTCTTACTCTTCCCTCTTCTTGTTTTCTCCTTCTATTTATTCTTTCTGCCTGGCAACCCCGCCTATCCCCTTCCTATCTAGTTTTTGGCAATCCAGTCCTTTATTAGACCAATCAGGTGTTTTAGGCAGACGAAGTAACACAGACTCAGAGTTAAACAAATGCAGTGTAAAAGAATGCAATACATTTTTGCATCGTTAAACAAATAATCCATAACATAATTGAACATAACACATCTTCAAATAATATTCTACAAGAGAGAGAAGTTCTGGCTAGAGGACCACTGAAAAGTACAGAGCCAGTAATATTTTGTCAAGTCCATCCATTCACATTTTCTTCATAGTTTCTGATGGGAGCAGAGCCTTGTGTATGCTAGGCATGAACTCTATCAGAGCTGAGTTCTTGAGCCTTTGGGGTTTTCTGCAGTAAACCATTGCTAGCCAAAATGTGGCTCCCAAACCAGGAGCATCAGACTATTTAGGAACTTGATAGAAATGTGTTATCTCAGACCTCTTATAGCTGAATTTGATTGCAGTGAGAACTTCAGTGATCCCTGTGCACAAGGCAGCTAGAAATACAGCAGGCTTTAGTGCTGCCATGCTGTTCATGCTCTGACTTCTTGGCTGTACATAGCAGGCTCTCTGTCTCAACCTTTCTACTTATCTTTATAGTAATGGTCCTAAGTGATATCTAGCCGTCATCTATAAACTTCATCAGATGCATGCCCGCCTGTCTTATTCTGCTTCCTTGATCCTTGGACCAGAAGAAGCTTCTACTGCCATACTTAGTGGACCTCGTCTGCAATAGTTCAATGGCATGAAGACTCTGCGCTTACCCTGCTTCTGATATCATGACCAGTGCTGCCATTGCCTTTTGAGTCTCTTTAAAGAGACAGAAAGAATTCCATTGGACTATGAGGATGTGGGAAATGTTGGGGGGGAAAATGAACATAAAAGACAGAGGGTACATATGGAGGGAATTTGGGGAAAGGAACAGGAAACTTAAAGGAAGTTGTTGGCTAGATCTTGGTGAGTAAGTAGCTGTTGTAGTTGAACAGTGACTAAGTTTCCACTCAGCCTGATTCTGTTTCCATCATTTCAATTCCCACTTCCGCAGGTATTCATGAGATATCAGTTTTGTGCCAGATGCTGTTGTGGTCTCTGAGGATACTAAGGGAAGCTAGGCTACTATAGCTGAAATGTAGAGGGATATATTCACTGATGAGCAGCCATCAAACTGGGGAAAGGCTGTGGACAGATCTTGGTGGTATACTCGGGCAGGATAATCTTGCCACCTACTATGACTAAATGGTCCCTCCTGTCACCACTGAATTCTAAAGCCACCTAATGTGTGAAAGAACTCCATATAAAACAAATAAGTGATTAAGGGTCCTTTGTTCTATCACAACTTTTTTTGGAAAGCATTTAATGAGGTTCTCACAATCATGGATATTTGACTTGTACATATGTGTGCACATATGTATGTGTGCATACACATGGAGGCCAGAATGTAACCTTGGATGTTATTCTTCAGTAGACACCATCCACCTGTATTTCTGGGACCAAGTGTCTCACTGGCCTGAGACTCATCAGGTAGGCTAGAGTGTCTGGCCAGCCATCACTGGGGATCTGCTTCTCTAGCTCCCCAGCACTGCAATTATAAATGTTCACCCCACACTTAGCTTTTTATTTTCCGATTTGGGATTGAACACAGATCTACATGCTTGCAAGGCAAATACTTTACCAACCATTCTGTTTTTCTGGCTACTTTTCCTAAATATCTGATCATGCCATCTCATCAGTCCATCACATTCCTATAAAATTGGTAGCAACATGTGGGAAAAAAATAAAGCCATACAGCATGCATGCAGGCAAGCCAGGGTCTGCATCCAAACCTCTGCTGGAAAAATGGTACCCTGTCCCTCTTAGGGCACAGAGGCTGGGGGAGAGCTAGAGACTGCATGCACTGTTCTTGCTTTCAGTCAAAGTTTTGGAACCTGTCTAAATCAATTGAACTAGAAACTTTCCTGGCCACTGAAGGGGAAATTCACCTGAACCCCTTCCCTCAGGGCTGGATCTCAGCAAGCATTGACTGGAAGAATTGACAAGAGACTGGGGAAAGCTGGGATGATGAAAAGCTCATCCGTGTCCTGGGACCCCAGGAACAGCTAACTCCACACTTGAGGCTATCAGGAACACACTGCTGAGTGCTTAGCTTTATTCACCCCCCCCACCCCTGTGAAATCCTGGGGACTGTCAAATAAATGACAAGACCCATTTTACAAGTAGACCAGAAGTCTGCTGTGGCGAGGCTGAGCTGATTTCGTATCTTATCTCAAGTCATCAGTCTCTCATTCAGCCTTCCACAAACAACTCAATTGTGAGATTGGCATATGGGCCGATGGTCCAAGCATCCCTCAGGACTGTGGTCTATCATGAGTTTTAAAGAACGAGCAAGTGCTGAGCTCAGGAGCCTGCTAAGGGTAGCTTGGCTAGCTGGGCCGGAGAAGCAGAAAGATCCAGTCATCGAGATCCAGATGGTATCCTCTGGGTTTTGAGAGTGACAGTGACATCGGCCATGAAGACAAAAATCAATGATAGGTAGGAAGGAGTCTGTGCTTATAGAGTTCATTTAATTTATTGTACCATGCACACATTTTATTTATTGCTCATGCATCTCACCATCTCAGTCAGCTTTGGCAGCTCCTTTTTAGGTAGAGAGATGAGCTCAGAAAGAAACTTCCTAGGTTTGCACACCTTCTACAGGGTGGTGCTGAGGCTTAAATTCCAAGTGTTGGATTCTAGAGTTACTTGTCCACTTACCTGCGGTGAACACACACACACACACACACACACACACACACACACACACACACACACACACACAGAAAAACCCCACTTTTCTCACCAGATAAAATTGCAGAGACCACAAAGACTATGTCCCAAGCCGACTTTCCTGATGAAATGTGGTCCCACACTGTTTGTCCCATTATCTCTTCCCATCTTCCCTTGAGAACCCTTTCCTCTTGTGTCTTTTTGTCATATACCTTTGACAAGACAAGGGTATAACTTTAAAAAACTACAATCAGGGGGAGAGAACAGAATTCAGGAGTAAGAGACACTGAGTGTGTTTGAGTGTGGGACTGTATAGTTTCCTGATTAGCAAGGGTCGTTCTGCATTCCTGGAGTGCAATGTGGTATTAAGGAACAGAGCTGCAGGTCTGCACCCCATGCAAAAGCAGCGAGAATCCCAGATTCGGAAACCAGGCCTGTATTCTGGGACTAGGCATTCTTGGGTCAAAGTTCCACTCCAGATGCTAAACAGAGAAAAATCTCAGCCTTAGATCACACTCTAACATGTAAAGCAAAAGTTATGGTAATCCTTCCTCTGCTGGGTGTTTGAGGATGAAATGAGACAATGTACATGGAACGCTTTGCTGGATGTTTGGCCAAGGGCTTGATTAATGGAGCCTGTTATCTGTTTGCTCAGCAAACATTAGCATCTATTTCATGTATCAGCTTCAGTGTAAGATTGCATTTTAACAGTGTTCTTCTGAGCTCCTGGTTAGGTGTTCTGGTTTTCTTCATGGAGATCTTGCACATTAAGTTTGTACTTGGCTTTTGAAGTTTCTGCTTGCAGTTTTGAAACCTCCAGCTCAAAGTTCTTTAAAACTTTTTTTTAAGTTATGAAATATTTAAAATCTGATGTTTTTTTAAAAAAATTCTCTAAAATTCAACCCAAATAAATTGTTTTAGCGCCAACTTGCAGAGCACGCCAACCAAGCCAAAGGACCCCTCTGAGGCAAACACAGATGTCATTCTTTCTGTCCTGCTGACAGAGGGACAGGCGGCTCTCCTGTTTCATTGTCGGGGAGACACAGGGGTCTTCCTTCACAATAATTGTCAGGGTTGTCCATGACTGATGCCCTTAAAAGCCTTCATCCTCTACTCCCATGGATACACAAACACATGACCCAATATAAATAATGTAAACCAGCAAGGACCTGTCTACTTCCTTTTCAAAATAGGAGTACGTTTCTTGATGCCAGTAAACATCAGTACTGAATAGCATTCTTTTAGGTTGCACTAAAAGGTAAAAACAGTGATACTTTTGTTTTCTGATTTATTTTGCCATGAAAAACTGCTCAGTGATTATAAACATGCTTGACGTGTGTCTTTGATTTGATTTCTTGTTCTATTTAAAACAGTTTGGATATTTTAGAGAGTTTTAAATTTTTGGTGTTTGAAAAAAGATTTGGTTCATTGATTTTATTTGAGTGTGTGTGTGTGTGTGTGTTCATGCGTGGTTTATGCTATGTCTCAATGGAGGTCAGAAGAAAGTGGTGGGTGTCTTGGAGCTGCAAGTACAGGCACTACAGGAAAGCCCTGTTTTCTGAGGCTGCAATCTGCAGGTTTGTTCTCAAGACTATGTATGCAGCAAGCACTTTTCCTCACTTGGCCATCCTTCCAGCCACCACCTCAGAGATTTTAAGTACTGACTAATTATCCTTCAAATAAGTTGAACTGGGGCTGGTGAGACAGCTCAGTCAGTAAAGCTCCCACCCAAGCACCTCCCGACCCCCACCTCCACTGCCACCCCAGTACAAGCCTGAGAACTTGAGTTGGATCCTTTACAGCCATGTAAAAGCCAAACACAGCTTATACCTGGAACCTCAGAGAAAAGATGGTATGTGGGGCTTGCTGGCCAGCCCATATGACCACTCAGTGAACTGGATCCAGGTTCAGTGAGAGACCCTATCTCAGAAAGAGTTGGAGAAACAATTGAGGAAAACACACAAGCATCTGCAGGTACATTCACATGTGTGCTCATGTGAGTGTGTGCATGCGTGTGTGCATGCGCGTGAGTACACACACACACACAGAGAGAGAGAGAGAGAGAGAGAGAGAGAGAGAGAGAGAGAGAGAGAGAGAGAGAGAGAGAGAGATGTAGGGTGCTTAGGTTTTACCAATTTGACACAAATTTAGACATATTGGGAAAGAGGAAATATCAATAGAATTGCCTTCATCAGATTTTCCAGGATCTCCATGGCTACACACAGGAGCCTTGCTTTGAAAAGAACAGTCGAATGAGTAAAGGCTGTCCCCAGAGGTGGAAGGTAAGTCACTATTGCTGAAGACATCATGAACTTCAGATATAGGGCCCTGAAGCCCTGAGCTAGAAATGATCGGAAAGCTTCCTAGATTTCTTGTTACCACAAGGCACCATGCAAGCTTCCAAAGGAAGGAAGCAACCAACTACCCCAGACAGCTGTGATATCTATTAACCACAACAATGACCAGCATTGCACAAGAACTCTAAGGATACAGTCGTGGTACCAATACCATGGTGGTAACCAACAGCTCTATAATTGGACTTAAGACCCACTCAACAGGAAGGACCTCATGCCTGGTTCTGGAAATTTAGCCAACTGTCCATGACTAGTGAAATCATGGATTTTGGAGGAGAACCTACAATTATCACTCTACGAAACCAGCATAACCCCTAAGTATATTCTAAATATTGTTTTGATGAAACAAAACAAAAACTAAAAATCTTTCCTTTGTAACAGATGAAGACCATTACAGAAAATGACAGGTAATCAAAATTAAGAGTTGTGGATACACCTATAATTCAACTCCTATACCCAAGGCTCAGGAATCATTACAGAAGAGGAGATAGGAAAATTTTAACAGCCAGAAGATCAGAGTTTGCAGTAAGATTGTATCTCCTAGTAATGTCTGAAGCTACACCCATAAAGTCACTAATGTGATTGCCCAAATATGAGCTATACAAGAACAATAACAACAATAGACATGCTAATGTAGATGAGGGAACGCCCAGAAGACTTCAGTTCTAACTACACACAACCAAAGTTGCAGACAGCTGAGAAATAGTCTTCCCCAGGGAAGAGAACACCAACTGGTTATCCCATACCAAATGCTGGGACCTGAAAACATACATATGTGGATCATTATACAGACAGAGAGATGGTAATATTTATTTATGTAATTAGAAATGTATTCATAAATACACACACACACACACACAAAACCCCACACATTTATGTATAAAACACCAGTTAACAAAAATAAAGAGTTCAAAAGTTTGAAAGATAACAATGAGGGGTGTGAACAATGAGAACAAAGAGAAGACTTGGAAGGAGGAAAGGGAAGTGAGAAATGATGTGATTATGTTATAATCTCAAGATATTGATGAAGAAATTAGGCAAGCAAACATGGAGTGTAAGCCAATTAGCAGCATCCTCTATGGCTCTGCCTCAGTGCCTCCCTTGAGTTCATGTTCTGACTTTCTTTCATGATGGACTATAAACTCCTAGCTGAAATAAATCCTTTCTTCCTCAAGTTTCTTTTGGTCATGGTGTTTTATTGCAGCAATAGAAAAGAAGCTAGAACACCATGTTACCAACATGGTACACTAGTGTATAGTCACACCATCTTACTTATAAATTTTGTTTCCTTATTTCTCAGTGATAGTATTCTACTGAAGGAGGTACCAATATTTAATTAAATAATAGTACTAAGTAATAATATGTAGAATTTGGGCACTTTTATTTTTTATTAATGGCTGTGAAAAGCTTCACTGTGTCTAACTATGCACATAATAAAATCTCAATGTTTGCATGTTTTATAATAGCCAATCTAATAAAAACAAAATGGTATCTCATTCCTATTTTGCTTTTCTTTCCTAATTGATAATGAAATTAAAAACGTTTTCTTGGCCATTCAAATTTCTTTCATTTCATTTCTGTCTATGTCAGGAAGGATGCCAGTAAAGACAGTCTAACAAAGACCTCCAAACACAAGGGCTCAGATCCCATGAATACCCCCTCTTTTCTTGCATTGCAGTACAAAGGCCAGTGAGCAGAGCAGGGTTGGGAGACAGTCTGCTCCAGAAAGTATCCCAGACTAAATCTTTACTTTGTTACTGCACTGGATGACTCAGTGCCTTAAGCCTGCATTCTAGCTTGGAAGCAGTGAGGAGGGCCAATGTACTGTGCACATAGCCATCTTTACACAGTCTGTGAGTGCACACTGTATACATTACTCTTCCTTGTGGCATCTGAATTTTGTTGCATGTCTTCCTGTTGTGCTTTCTTACTCGTTTTGTTTTTGTTTTGGTGCTGTTTAACCATATGTGCATTGCTAAGATAGTTGTAACTGCTAAGATAGTTGTAGCCCATTACTCCATTTAATTTACTATTATTTATTTATTTATTTATTTATTTATTTTTTATGAGGCAGGCTTTCTCTGTATAGCAGTGCGGGCTGTCCTGAAATTCACTATGTAAACCAGGCTGGCCTTGAACTCACAGAGATACACATGCCTCTACCTTCCTAGTGCTGGGGTTAAAGACATACATCACTGTGCCCCACTATATTTTTTAATTAAAATAGTATATCACTTCCCTTATTCTATCTCTTCCTTACAATCCTCTACCCTGTACCATCTCAAATTTATGGCCTCATGAAAAAATATGTAAATACAGCCTGCTAAGTCCGATTAATGTTGCTTGTATGTATATGTTCTTAGGGCTGACCACTTGGTATTGTATACCCAAATAGAGAGCTCATCCTTGGAAACAATGAATTCTCTATTTCCTAGCAGTCGTTAACTGCTAGTAGCTCTTTATCTGGAGTGGCATGTCAACTCGTCTTGGAATTGTTCAGGTATCAGTTGTGTTTGGTTAACTCATGATTAGTTGTATTCTGCATTTTGACCCACTGTGGCTTTCTGCAATGGTCTCAGTCTGATGTGAAGAAGAAGAAGAAGAAGAAGAAGAAGAAGAAGAAGAAGAAGAAGAAGAAGAAGAAGAAGAAGAAGAAGAAGAAGAAAGCATAAGAGATGGGTGAGAGCAACATCTATCTGTAGATGTAAAGGTAAGTATTTAGAGTGTAAATAGGAATTATACTGATTTAAGAAACTAACAGTGGGAGGTTCTTTTCTAGTGTCCACGTATCACGACCACCTCGACCAGCAAGGAAGATGCAACGCTTGGACTCATCTTTAAGCAGTTTTAATCAGGAACCTTGAACAATCTTCTGACCCCAGGGAAAGTCAGCCCACAGCTTATAAGGCCTTGGGGTAGCCAACCCCGGCACGCCACGTGATGAATGCAGATAGGTCCACATAAGCGGAAGCAAGCCTAGATCTCAGCCTTAGCCAAACAAGAACTTGTTTACGCCAGAGAGCACTCACCATCGGGAAGGTGGAAGGCAGAAGCCAGTGCCATCTTTAAGGCACGGCACTTTGCAGCTCTCTACATCCATGAGCTTTCCAGCCAGGAAGTAGTTGGCTAAGTTTATAGTGCTAGACATGATTTCTCTCCTTTTCAGAGGACCTAAAGTTCAATTGGACAGGTGTTGGTTACTGCCAAGACATGAGTGCCACTGTTGCACACACCTTCAGGGATATCTTGCCATGATGGTCATTGTTGAAGGCCACAGGCATCACAGCTGGATAGGACTATTTATTCACTGTTTTCCTCTATTAGCAGTTTGCATATCATCTGTCAATACTATGGAAGCCAGTCCTCAGGAAAGAGGCTTTGCAGTCATGTCTAACTACATTTCTTCAAGTCCTATGTTGTAAGTTTGTGGAGTCTGAAGCAAAGAGACTTACTTTCAACTTCTGGGAGACAAGTAAGGACACCAGCAATAATCTGTACTGTTTTGGGAGTCTCTTGGATTCTCCAGACAAACAACTTAAAAGGAGGTTTCTCATACCTGTTACTGGGGTTTTGTTAGCTCTTGATGGGGTGCATTGTCACCCATGTTGTACAATATCATTTAAAAACATATGTATGTAAGCATGTATTCACATATGTATTATAGCCAATTTTAGATAAGTATAAAGTAATATGATTCCTTATATTGTTTTCAAACATCCTTTCTGTTATTTATCCTTTTTCCCTTCCCCTGCCTTTCCCACTTAAAGCCCTGTCCTGTTTTCCCCATTCTCCCTTCACATTACCTGTATCCTGTTGATTCCCTCTATAGATCCCTTACCCCATGGTCCCTTTTTATTTTTCTGGTTTCAATGGGTACTCCAAATTATGTACTCATACCTGAAGGTTTTGATTTAGTTGCTTAAGATGAATGAGAACATGCAATATTTGTCTTTCTAGGTCTGGGTATCTTCACTCAATATAATATTTTCTAGTCTCATCCAATAATCTATACAAAAGTCATGGTTTCATTATTCTTTATAACTGAATAATATTCCATTGTATATGCTACACATTTTCATTATCCATTTCTTGGTTGAAGAACATTTATGTTATTTCCATTTACCGTTGAGTATATGGTGACAATGAAGATGGCCCAACAAGTATCTGTGGTTAGTGTCTAGGATCCTTTGGCCAAATGCCAAGGAATGGTACATCTGGGTCATATCATAAATTTTATTTTTAGCTTTTTGAGAATTTCTACGTGGATTTTCAGAGTGGTCGCACCAGTTTGCAATCTCACCAACAGTGAGTGAGTGTTCCCTCTACCCACATGTTCTCCAGCATTCATTTTTTAACTGTTTTGTTGATCTTTGCCATTCTAACTGGCATGAGATGAATCCTTAAAGTTGTTTTATTATGTATTTCCCTTGTTAAGGATGATGAACACTTTGGAAGGTATTTCTTAGACATTTTTATTTCTTTTATTGAGAAGTCTTTTAAATCCCTAGGCAATTTTTTAAATTGGGTCATTTGTTTGCTTGACTCTTTGTTCTTTGAGTTGTGGATACTAATGTTCTGTCATAAATATAGCTGGCAAGGATTTTCTCCTAGTCTGTGGATTTCTTCTTCTCTTGATTGTTTCCTTAGCCATAGAGAACTTTTTAGTTTTATAAGTTTCCACTTGTCAATTGCTGATGTTAATTCTTAGGCAAATGAAATTTCCACATATATCAGTAAGCACTGAATTATTGCTTGATATTTTTCTCGTCAATTTTGATGAGAAGATTATAAAACTAGTTATCTATTTTTCTTGAAACTAAAGTTTATATAAAGTGAAGGTTATTCATTTCTTGTAAGGTTTGTGAAACTTTCAAACCATACATAATATACAATGATCTGTGCTAAAGGTGTTGTCTGATGGTTTTCTTTAGTAGTTAATGAAATTTGTTCATTTTGTTCACAGGTGGTCCTTAACAGGATGGTTCATTTAATAAAATAATTGATTCTTTAAAAAATATTTTTTGAGGCAGGGTCTCATGTATGACCTCAAATTTGTCATGCAGCTGAGGATGACTTAAACTCATTATCCTCTTGTTTCCATGTGCCAAGAGCTAGGATCACAGGTGCGGGACACTATGCCTGACTAGTAACTTTAATTTTTTAGTTCTGATTGTTTCTTGTGCTGTTGATAAGTCAAGATGTTCTCTCCATGACGAGGAACAGTTAGGAGCCACAAGGCACAACACAAGTGGTCTGCACTGTGCAGAGGATTGTGTGGCTTAGCCAGGATGGTCAGATGGGTTGAATTCATTCCCTGTTCATAGTATTTTCATTCATGATGAATTTTCTGGGATGTAAGGGCATCCACAAACAAGAAGCATCTATATTTGCATTTTCTAGAAAGTCAAGCTTCAGTTTCTCTCAAGATTTTGAACACCTCTACTCTTTCTGTAGCTATGTCCTCTTCTCATTCCCATGTATGAATAGTTGTCCATTTCTTGATGAAATCTGCTGATTGGTATTTTATGAACCTAAAAGATAAAAGCATTTAACTCATGGAGGCAACTAAATAGGAAGATGGAGTGTGTACTCTGACAGCAGACGCCAACGCTATGCCACTGTGCCATTCCTCCCTTCACTCCTCACTTGTGCTTCTTCAGGAACTGACTGAGCTGCCTTTTCCTCTACCAAGTATTCCCTGATAACCCCCACCCAGAGAGTCTGGATGTTTTCCTTGTGCTTCCTAAAATCTAGATAGAAATAATTTCAAATTTCAATTTAAATTAAGACCGCACTTAGAACTGTGACCTTAACCATGCAGGTGTCTTGTACACAACAAGCACAGAGCAAACACTTTCTCAACAGAGTTGTCTTTGTGTGTCCTGGAAAGTGGGGCTTGAGTTCAGATTTGGGAAAGCACATTATTCTTTGGCTGAAAAAGATGGAACTGCTATAAGAATGCACACACAGGGGTAGCCTTGTGATACAGAAAGCTTGTCAGCTTCCTCTCTGTTTATTCTTTCTTCTTCCTGTGTCAGCCTTAAACCAGGACATGGTGGAATGGTCTTAGAGCAATCATTTCTCAGGAACCAATCTGGAAGAGCCTTCCTTACTCCTGCTCCTACCCCAACCAATCTCTCCCTTTATATCTGCCCCACCTCCACCCTAAAACAGAGAAAAGGGAATGGTGGAGGAAGCTGGGCTTGGGCCCTCAGCTGCTGATTTGCCTCTTTCTGTCTCTTTCTGGCCACAAAATACTAGGTTCTCAATCTGTGGGTTGGAAACCCTTTGGGGTCACATATCAGATATTTACATTATTATTCATAACAGTAGCAAAATTTCAGTTATGAAGTAGCAACAAAAATAATTTTATAGTTGGGAGTCATCACCACATAAGAAACTGTACTAAAGGGCGAAGCATTAGGAAGGCTGAGGGCCACTTCTGGAGGCAGTTTGCTTTGCCTCTTTGTACTTGAGGTTTTCATTTCCATAACAACAGTTTCCAAAAGCACACAGAAAGCTATATGCTTCTATTCCTGGTTTCTTTGTAGACATCACTTTATAGTTGCCCAGGGCCCATTACCTCTTCTGCCCTTCACTGCTTTCTCCAGTCTCACCCTCTGCTCTGTGCTCCAGCCCCACTCTCCTTCATCCCATTTTCCTAGGTCAAAGAGTTCCATGGCTTGGAAAAAGTCCAGAAGCAATTTAAAAAAATAAATAAATATGGTGCTTTTGTAGTTCCTGATAGTTCCTGATCATTTGCCTAACTTTTCTATTTTCATGGTATGTACTCACTTGTACATGGATTTTAGACATAAAGCAAAGGATTACCAGCCTACAATTCACACCACCAGAAAACCTAGGAAACAAGGAGAGACATACATGATCCCCTGGAGAAGAGGAAAGGGACAAGATCTCCTGAACAAATTGGGAACATGGAGGGAGAGGAGAGGGAGTTGGGAGAAAGAGAAGGGGAGAAGAGGAGGGAAGAGGTGGCCATGAGGGAGCAGGAATATTGAGACAGGAAAAAATAGAGGAGAGCAAGAAAAGAGATACCATAATAGAGGGAGCCATTATAGATTTAAGGAGAAATCTGGCACTAGGGAAATACCCAGAGATCTACAAGGATGGACCCAACTAACAATCTAAGCAATTGTGGAGAGGCTACCTTAAATGCCCTTCCCTGATAATGAGATTGATGACTACCTTATATGCCATCCTAGAGCCTTCATCCAGTAGCTGATGGAAGCAGAAGCAGACATCCTCAGCTAAACATTGAGCCAAACTCCTGGAATCCAGTTACAGAGAGGGAGGAATGATGAGTAAAGGGATCAAGACCAGGCTGGAGAAACCCACAGAAACTGCTGACCTGAACAAGGTGGATCTCATGGACCCCATTTTGATAGCTGGGAAACCAGCTGACCCAGGGGGGTCTGACCCAGACCCCTTAAATATGGGTGTTAGTTAAGAGGACTAGGAAGTTTTTGGGGCCTCTGGTAATGGATCAGATTTTATTCCTAGTCTAAAAATGGACTTTGGAAGCCCATTCCACATAGAGGGATACTCTCTCAGCCTAGACACATGGGGGAGGGCCTAGGCCCTGATCCAAATGATATGACAGACTTGAAGACTCCCCATAGAAGGCTTCACCCTCCTTGGGGAGCAGAAAGAGGATGGGTTGGGGTTTGATGGGGGTGATAGGGGAAAATGGAAGGGTGAGGGAACTGGGATTGACATGTAAAACAACTTTGTTTCATATTTAAATTAAAAAAGGAAAAAATAATCATTGTACCAATTCTTTGAGAATTCCATGAAACAAACGTTGATCTTATTAAACCTCCAATTGTAAGTGTTACAGGTCTGAAGGGAAAAGTATCCAGGCAGTCTGGAACCAAGGGATACCACAAAGTCTCACCACAAACAAACCTCACACAAGAGATTAATGGGAAAGACAAGAAGTTGGCTGCCTCTGCTCTGGAGAGAAGCATCAAAGAACTGAGCAGGAGGCACGCTTATATAGGGTTTGAGGAGTGGGGCAAAGCTTTCCAGGATGGCCTGGGATTGGTGGGATTCTATGGCCTGATCTTGGGGGTTTTGTTTGTTTGTTTGTTTGTTTGTTTGTTTTCCTCTGTAGGGCAGAGCCTGGTGGCATGTGTCTGAAGTGGCTACAGAGAGTAGTTTGGGGATGGGCCTGGCCACTGGCAGGGTTCACACCATCACTCCTTCCAGACCAACTCTCTCTCTACCAGAGCAGTTTAAAGGCCCATGGGTCATTTTGTTGTCCTGCTTTCCCTTGACCTCCTTCAGTATGAATTAAAGGCTTTGGTCACACTCACCCAGAACCAGGACAGCCACATATCCAGAGGATCAAGGCTCTCATTCATCATTGTCTGTGAAGGGACAAGGAGAAGTCCCTGTGTTTCAGATGCTTTCCGAAGGCAATGAGGACGTGGGGTTCAGAGCAGTGAGTGAACTGTCCAAGTCCCCCACAGGCTGTGGTTTTATATACGCCATAAACTACATCAGAGCCCTATGGACATTTAGTTCAATTTCAAAGGCTTTCTTCTAAAATGTATTTCTTTATTTGTGTGTGTGTGTGTGTGTGTGTGTGTGTGTGTGTGTGTGTGTGTGTGTACCTGTGTACATGTATGTGGTCAGAGAACAACTTGCATTAGTCAATTCTGTTCCCATTTGGATTCAACAATCGCTCTGACTCATGGAGCCATCTCACTGGCCCAGTCTCCATTCTCCACACTTTGTACAAATATCAGCCTACACAAAGTGACTCTTTGTTTCCATTGAAGTGGATATCTTTTGGCAACACACAGGCTTCATCATCACTGCCCTCCATAGACATGCTTTCCAAACAGCACCACCCTACTTGGTATCCATGCTTTTCTCTAATATGATCTGTGACTTTGCCATTGCCCCACAGCAAGATACTAAGTCTGATTTCCTTCCTCTTCCACCTGGGCTGGCAGCAGGGTATATGCTGCATGACTGTCTCCTTGAGTTCAGTTGTCATCCACATAAGACCTCTTATCTATTATATCCAGCTGGTGTGAGAATCCTAGAGAGGTGGTTCCAATCGACAGATCAGGGGAACAAGGCCTTTGGTTCTGCTGGATGGACAGATATGCAAATGAAGAAACCAATTCCAACCTCCCCTACCATGTTCTTTACCTCAGCTTTGGCTCCAGAAATTTGGAGAACAAAACAATCGGCATGTTATGAAACAGTTCTCCATGGATCTCTCACCTTTCTGCCCATCATATGAGCCAAACATACTGATTGCTCTAAATTATCATTGAGAAGATGCTGATATGCCTGGTGTGGTGGCTCATACCTTTAATCCCAGCACTGGGAGTCAGAGGCAGGTGGGTTTCTGTGATTTTTGAGGCCAGCCTGGTCTATAGAGTGAGTTCCAGGACAGCCAGGACTACAAAGAGAAACCTTGTCTCAAAAAACAACAAAACAAAACAAAACAAAATCATGAGAGAAAAGGAGAAAAGAAAAAGAGAAAAGAGGAATCCAACTGTAGAGAGGGAGGAGAGATGAGCAAAGGAGTCAAGACCGTGCAGAAGAAACCTACAGAACCAGCTGACCTGACCTAGTGAGAGCACACAGACCCCAGTTGTAAAGCTGGGGAACCAGCATTGGACTGAACCAAACCCTTTGATTTTGGGTGCAAGTTAGGAGGCCTGGACAGTCTGTGGGACCTCTCACAGTGGAACCAGTATTTATACCTAGTGCACAAATGGATGTTGGGAGCCCATGTCCTATGAAGGGATACTATTTCAGCCCAGATACACAGAGGAGGGCCTATGCCCTCCCTCAAATGATAATTCCCCCATGGAAGACATCAATGCCCTTGGGGAGTGGGTAGGGATGGGTTTGGGGGACTTGGTAGGGGACATGGGAAGATGGGAGGGAGGGGGAACTAGGGATTGATATGTAAAATGATTGTTTCTAAATAAAAAAGAAAGAAAAAGAAATAAAGAGATACTGATAGCGTAGGCATCATAGAACAGAGATCTTGCCATCCTCTGTACAAAGGTAGGTTTATTTACAGCTTATGATGTCAGTCTTCTGTTTAATAAAGAAGATACTGTGCCCCTCTGGCATGTGCCTTGTCTGCTTACTTCTAAACAATGAGAAGGATTTGTATTCCTGAATTACAAAGTTCCTTTCTTGTCATCCACCATGCATACTGATGTTGCTTTTTTACATCACATCTCAAGAAACAGACAAAAAACAAAAGGCTCAGTGGTGAAGTGCTTGCCTTGTTCCTGTGAAGTCCTGAACTTCATTCCCAGCATCACAAAAAAGAGAAAGGAAAGGAAAGGGAGGTGTGGAGAGGAGAGGAGGAGATGGGAGAGGATGGGGGGGGTTGCGTGGGGCAGAGACAAAGGGGAGAGGAAAAGAGGAGAAGGGAGGAGAATGAAAAGGGAAGGGAGAGGAGACGAGAGAAAATGACACGCTCTACTGGTACTCAAATCACTGCTATTACAATGAGCACTTAAGTCCAATGACTCTTGCTAGGCCAGACAGTCTCATATTTGTTACCTGAATCCATAAAACTAGCAGTCAGCTTGCAAGTGAGTAAACACGGTGTCTTCACACTTGTTGACACCGTGAACATTCTAAAAAAGTTCTTTTTAAACATCCTAAGCATGAGGTGACTTGTTATGCTGCAGTGTGTACTCAGAGAGATGTGTTGCACAGGGATGGTCAATCTCTTCAGGGAATCTTTAGAAGCTGTAGGTAGGGTGCCACAAACAGGTGCCTAATTGGGCCTGGATAGGTACCCAGATGTCTCCTTTGAGTGTCTTTTTGTGCCCACTATCTTTTCCAGCAGTGCCCTCATGGAGGCTGGGAACATGAAGGTTGGGACCCAGCACCAGAGATATGATCCAGCCAGCTTAGTGATATCTCTGCATTTGGAAGAAGACATGTGTAGACAGCACCAGAAATCTTTAGCTCTCAATGGTGGGAGCTTCTGATGACCAGTGCCTTTGCTTGTGAGCCACCCCACACCTGCTAACCATTCAACTTAAACACAAGCCTTGTAGAGATTCTGGGCCTCAATTTTTACATCTGAAAACTGGGAGTAATAATGGTGCTGTTCCTCTAGGGCTTTTGTGAAAGCTAAGCCATTTAAACACACATGTATCTCTTTGGACAGCATCAGTAACACTGGCACTCCCCGTTACCAGTGTGGCCAAAACAAGTACCCACTGGCTGAGTAGTGCTCTCCCCAGCGGCTTCTCTTTTGTAGTTCAGTCCTGCATCAGAAGTTCCCCAAAAGGGAGCAGTTAAGTCTTGTGGGTTCCCCCACCACCATTTTCAATCACTACAAGCAACTCTTCCTTAGAAGTCAAATGTCTGGGCTAGTGACCATGGAACTGGAGCATAGTGGCTTCGCCTTCCTGATGCCAGTTGTTCCAACAGCAGCTGACTTCCACAACAGACTGAAGGAGCCTACTTCTCTCTGTTCATTTTTGTTCTTCATTAATGTATTTTACTTGGTCACATTCAGGCAGGAGGAGTGGCTGACTGCCTGGTAGAGAGCTACTCTCTGTGGGTAGGAGTAGGGGTTGAGGGCTGAAGTATTGCCAGAAGAAACTTCTAATATCTCAGATCTCAGAGCAGTCCACACTGGAGCTGTGAACGACACCCAAAGCTGGTGCCCATGGCCATGAGACAGTGTTGAACCATCTTACAGCTCACAGACAGCACTGTCTCCACACTCTCCCCTCAGGACTCCTGGATATGACTTCTACAGGTTCTTAAAACCTGAGTTTCTCACTGTGTTTTCAAAAGCTGAAAAGGCCAGGGCTCCAGAGGTACCAGATGTGACGTGGAGCTCCAGGACAACTGTGTGATCCTTGGCAAATGATGGCATCTTTCTGAGCCTCAAAAATGAGGATAGCAAAATCTGCCTCAAACAGATGTTACCTGTAAAGGACAAGTCCAAACTGGCCTTGATCATGTTTTATGCTTTGCATTTGAATGGAAGACTATGGAGCAAAATTATAGTAGTTTCATGAAACAATCTCTGATTTCATCTGTTCTCTAGTCAAGTAAACCTGTTTACATCACAAATTCACATTGCCATCTCTTTCCCTCAAAGAAGTCTTTTGCTGTTTGGTCCTTGAGTACTTTATTTTACATTTTAATACAGATGTCCTTAAAATTGTACTTCTGCTCATGACCCAAAGGAAATGATTAATAATTAGATAGAAAAAAATTTCTCCAACTATTTTGAATAGCCACTCTGTGTGTGTGTGTGTGTGTGTGTGTGTGTGTGTGTGTGTGTGTGTGCATGTGCACGTGTGCACATTTGAGTGTGAGTACAAACATGTTTATGCATGTGGCAGTCAGAGGACAGGGTCTTTTGTTTTGCCACAGGATACATCATGATAGCTGGCATGTGATTTCCAGAGATTCCCTTGCCTCTGCTTCCCATGTTCACAGAGAAGCATTGAGATTATGGATTCATGTGGCTGTGGCTAGGCTTATGTGGGTTCTGGGAATTTGAACTCAAGTCTTCATGCTTTCAAGGCAAGAACTTTTACCCACAGAACCATCTCCCCAACCCACCATTCCACTCATTTTAGTGGGTCATAGCCTGTTGAGTATTTACCCCACTATTTGGTATCACTTTGAAAGAACTGTTGCGGGTAAGTTCTGTTTATACCCATCAGATACATGGGGGATAGACTTGGAGCATAGTTAGACAAGGGAGAGGAATGAAGTATGCTTTCTCTCCTGACTTCAGATAGAAAAAGAATGACAGGTCAAGATGCTCTTTCAGAAAAGGTGGGAACACTCAATAAGTCTCATCTCCTTTCTTATCAGGCCACAGTGGTTCATGTGATGATAATGCACCAATAGCTGTGGTAAATGGGTATTCCAAGATCATTGCAGGCCTGATACACAGACAACTTCCCTCCTTTGTTCACTACTGTGAACAAAGTCCCTTCTGTGGATACTTATACCCTGGTGAGGATGAGAGTTACTGGTCTGTGCTTGAGCCATTATCCATGTCCTTAAAGATTCTCTGAGCAGAGCTGGAGAGATGGCTCAGTAGTTGAGAGAGCTTGCTCTCTTCAGGGGAGATCCAGGTTTGGGTCCTAGCACCCACATCGGGCTGCTCACAGCCTCCTGTGGTTCCAGCTCTGGGGGATTTGATGCCCTCTTTTGGTTTCTGTGGGTACTACACTCACATGCACAGACACATGGACATACATATATATACATAATTTTTAAATTAAGCAACAAGAACAGCAGCAAATGCTCTGAATGCTGGGAAGGAGAAGGTTCCCAGGTTTGGTCTTTCCATCTATTCATTGTTATACACTTCCTCAGCCCAGCCTCCCTGTACTCAAATCTACCTCAGGCATCATTTATGGCCAAAGCCATAAATCTGTGCCCTTGTTTAGTGTGGCGTGTCCTCTACCTCTAATCCAATCTCCCTCTGTGTGTTCTTGGTGCTCGCTCATTCCGTTTGACAGCTATTTAATAAACCTATTTCTTTCCCCCTGACATGAGGCAGAAGTGGTGGGTGTTGAAGAGCTGTGAGGCCCTGGCGGACAATGAAACCCTTTCCCACTCAACACTCTTCCAGCTCGGCACAGATAAATTGTGGAGAACTGGAAATTAACCCACGCTATCTTCTTTTCTTAAGGAAAGAAAAAGTCGTTGCAGACACAAGAAGCAGAGCATGCGCTGTAAGTGAAGGATGGCAGGAAAAATCACATTTCCTGGCTCCAAGGGCAAGGGTGAGCCCAGATTGGGGCCTGGGAGCCTTTTTTCAATCTTGCTTTTATCACTTCAGAGCAGAAGGTCTTAAAGGAATGCCCTTTGTGACTGACTCTCTTCAAAACCATGAAAGAAATGACGTCTTTTCTGAAGCCCAGTGGCTAGAAGTCAAGCAGTCCTCTGAGGCCCTCAGATCCAGTGCTCCACAGCAGGACATGAGATTGTGTGACAGAGACAGTGCTGGCTCCACACTCAGCAGACACAGCTGGGGTTTGGCCTGTTGTTCACAAGCTTTATCACTTTGGGTCATTCCCCTCAGCTCCCCGAGTCTTGTTTGCTTTATAAATGGACATGTCATTTGCCTCACAGATTTGTCATTAGGAGTAGATAGAAGAACAAACGTTGGGCTTTGGGTACACAGCAATTATCTGACAAATCGTAACTAGCATTGTTTGTCCATAACAACAACAAGTAAATCTGTTGTCCATTTTGTTTCCAAATAACCAGACAGCCCTATGTTTTGTTGGTGCATTAGAGAAATGTGTTTATTTAGTTGTTGCATGCATTAGTGGAGCCTACAACTTTCTTCCACCATCTTCATACTTGAAGCTAGGGTACAAGATAATTTTTCACACTCCAATGAATGTCCCTTTAAGCAAAGACTGGAAAGATGTACAAGCCAGATCCGGGTTGTCATGAAACATGAAGGAAGGTTGTATTGTTGGGTGAAACAGTGTGCGACCTCCACAAAGGGCAGGCAGGATACTGGATCAGGGTCAGGGTTTCAGTCTCAGGACCATAGCTACACAGGCTGAACAGTTACTCAAATCAACAAGACTGGGAGAGCTAACAGATATGAAGCCGAGTTGTTTGTGACCATTGATGACCCAAGCAGGGAAGTGGAGCTGTAGTGGCAGCATCCAAGGGCGAGGGCTTCACTATCCATCTTTGGAGTCTATGATCCAACCTACACATTTGCAAATAGCCCCTGGCAGGCCTTGGCAGGCCCAGCAGCTCTACAGCCATGCTGTGTGGAGCTCTCCCCTTTGCTATCCTCTTATTATCAGTCGGAGGATGGTGTGAGGATGAGGAGGATCCTGAGTGAAGGCAAACGTTGCCTCATATGACACTATTTCACTTATTATTTCTACACATAATTAAGCAACAAGGCAAACAGAGTTTATAATTAGTATAAGTGGGCCCCTTGCAGTCAAGTTACATTGGATTAATTTATGACTTGGAGATTCTCCAAATTATCTATTTTGTATCCTACCCCAATCTTCACTGTTCTCTTTATTCCAAACTAGGGTTCTTACATTGATGAGAATGTAAGCTAGGCTGAGGTGTGGGCCTTCTGTGAAGCTCCATTGCTGCCTCCAAAGATTTTAGTCTTTATCAGAACCAGTGACATCATAGGGAGAGGTTGGAATATTTAGATGGTGGAACACAGCAGAAGGAAGTCAGGCAGTAGACAAATGTTCTGGAAGATGATAATAGAACCCTGGCTTCTCCCTGCCCTTTTACCCTTCACTCCCTTCTCTCCCTCTCTCCTCCTCTTCTCCCCTCTTCCACCTCATCTCCCTCTCCTGTTCCTTTCTGGCTGCTGTAAAGTGAGCAGCTTTGCTCCTTTGATACAGGTAGGTCTCCAAATTACAGAGTCAGATAACTGAGGTCTAAAATTCTGACATTTCAAGCCAAAATAAACCTTTCTTTTTTGAAAGCTCATTGTCTTGAGTATTTAGTCATGGCAATAGAACACAGACTATCACAACTATCCTTTGTTTGCATTCTGTGCCTTCTTCTTCTTCTTCTTCTTTTTTTAAATTATTTAAAGTAGTGTATGTGCATGTGTATTTATGTGTGTCTATGCATACATGAATGCAGGTACCCACAAAAGCCAAAGGTGTCAGATCTGGAAATGCAGGTGATTGTGAGCAGCTTGATATAAGTGCTGGTTATCAAACTGGAGTCTTTTGCAGCAGTAGAACATGCTCTTAATCAGTATCCATTTCTCTGGCCCCTCTTATACCTAATTCACCATTCTGTCTCTTCTTCAGCTACAATTAATTTTTCAACACAACCTTCACATTTTCCTTTGAAATGGTGAAAACATCCTGAAACATTACTATCTTCCTCAGTGGGTTCGTTCATACAGCAACAACCACTGTGTGCCAAAATCCGTGCAGTCATTACTTTCTTCATTTTACTTAAATGCATCACTGGTGTCACAACCACACCCACTGCTGTACATGTGTACAATTACTCTACAGCCTGCTCTCCTTACCACTGTGGATGGGGCTTCATTG